>CM033118.1:3977663-4018728 GCA_019321725.1 Paulownia fortunei | reverse complement strand
CTTATTATCTAGACCTACTCCCGTTGACTTACAACTTGAAGAACATGACGGTTATATGACTGTGCAATTCGATGGTACTTCCATTAATGAATGGAAAATTGATGGAATGTCTGAATATCAAATACCGACCCTTCTCCATTATATGACCATGTATGCTACTACATGCAGGGCCAAAGGAAATTCCGACCAGACAATAGCAAAAGCTATTATTCAAGGGTTCACTGGCCAACTTAAAGGTTGGTGGGACTTTCATATGACCGATCAGGCTAAAAGCCATATTGCTGCAACTGTTAAACTTGAAACAGTTGATAATCAACAAACTCAAGTAACAGATTGTGTAAACACACTTCTGTTTGCTATTGCAAAACATTTCATTTGATCTACAGCTCTTCAAATTGATAAGACTCAAGAGCAGTTAATGAATCTGTGTTGTCCAAAATTGTCCCATTTCAAATAGTACAAAGATGTCTTATTCTCGTAAGTTTTTACTAGAGAAGACAGTTATCATGATTTCTAGAAAGAAAAGTTCTTATCAAGATTGCCTCCATGTTTTGCTGAAAGAATTAGAAACAGATTAAAGCAAAACATCAAGGGGTTATACCCTATGCTCAGTACACCTATGGTGATTTATCAACAGAGGTCACTGCTGAAGGAATTTGCTTATGCAATGAAATTAAGTTGCATAGACAAATTCAAAAGGATAAAATCCATGGTACTAAAGTCCTTGGGGATTTTTTCAAACAAATTGGTTTGCAACCTATTACACCATCTTTTCAAAAAAAAAAAAAAGGATTTATAAATCCTCTCAGAACGTGAAACGTTCTAGACCTCCTAAAAAGGAAGGACACATGACTAGATATCTTAGAGGTTATGAACCTGGACCTTCTAGGAAGTCTCCTAAGAAAAACCTTCTAATCAGAAGAATATTAAACCAATATGTTGGAGATGCCATAAAACTGGCCACGATGTTAATAACTGCGCAACCAAGAAAGAGATCAACAGTTTGGTTGTGGACGAAGGCCTTAAAAGGTCACTTAAGAAAATTCTTCTCTCTAATTCTGAACCAGAGAGAAGATGTAAAGATTTATGTTATTACAGAAAGATTTGAGAATGAAGAATATGATCAAGAAGATCATCATTATGATGATAATAAATCATGTGATGGCAATTGTGATTACTATAAGGTCTTAGGTCAAGTCAATGTGCTTTGTGTCCTTACAAAGGAAAAAAGCTTTGTTTTGGATGTTATTAATAAGATTGCAGATCCAAATGAAAAAGATATGTTACAAAAATACTTAAGAGTCTTATAAGATTACTAATAATGAGAAAAATAAGCTGAAATTCAAAGAACCTGAGGCTTATAGCCTTAAAGATATTCTCAAAAGAGCTAAAGAAGCAAATTCTAGCTCTACTAGTTCTATTAACACAGAATCTACAATTTCTGAGCTAAAACATGGTGTAAAGGTTCTTAAACAAGAACTGCAAATTCTGAAAGCTAAAGTACCTACGTTAGAGCTCAGAAAATCTGCTAAAGAAGCTTCTGATGAAGAAGTTGAAGAAGAGGTTTCGCAGAAAATATTCTGCAAAAGGATGAGTTAAACTCATTAACATTTGTCAATATGATTGACAGAGTTATCATTCATAAATGGCACACTAAGGTTACTATTGTAGTATAGAAAGAATACCCCTTCTCTGCTATTGCAATGGTTGACTCTGGTGCTGACCTTAATTTTATCAATGAAGGTCCTATTCCATCGAGATATTCCTCGAAGACTACTGAGATATTAAATGTTGTAGATGGCAGAAAATTGCTTGTCAACTATAAGTTGCAAAATTCTATTGTTTGTAATCAAGGTATTTGCCTTGAGATGCCATTTATAATGGTTAAGAATCTTTCCCATGATATTATTCTCGAGAATCCTTTTCTATATATGCTTTATCCTATTAAAAGCATAGATGAAAAGGGCATTACTAGCCTATTGAAGGTAGAGAAATTACTTTCAATTTTGTTACCCAGCCTCGTTATCACGAGATAGATATAATCGAAAAGAAAATTAAAGAAAAGAAAAATTTCTTAGCTCCTTATCTCAGGAGATTGATTATAAAAAATTTGAAGAAAAGCTTAAAGTTTTCCTATTCAAAAAAGAATTTAGGAAATACAATCTCAAATAGAGAAAACTATTTGTGCTGATATTCCTAATGCTTTTTGGGAGAGAGAGAAACATATAGTTTCTTTCCCTATGAGCCTGACTTTAAAGAAAGTCAAATTCCTACCAAAGCTAGGCCCATTGCTATGAGCCCTAGACATTTGAAATTTGTAAGAAGGAAATTGATGATTTATTACTCAAAAAATTATTAGAGAATCTCACAATCCTTGGAGCTATCCAGCATTCTACATTGAAAATGTTGTTGAACTCAAAAGAGGAGTTCCTAGACTTGTGATAAATATAAGCCTTTAATAAGGTATTAAGATGGATAAGATATTCAATCCCTAATAAAAGGGATTTGCTAAATAGGCTTTGTTCAGCTAAAATTATGTCAAAATTTGACATGAAGTCTGGATTCTGGCAAATTCAAATTGTTGAAGAAGACAGATATAAAACTGCATTTATTGTACCATTTGGTCACTACGAATGGAATGTAATGCCGTTTCGACTTAAAAATGCTCATTCAAAATTTCAAAATATCATGAATGATATTTTTAGTCCTTACGGGATTTATAATTGTTTACATAGATGATGTTCTAGTATTCTCTGAGTCCCTAGAACAACATTTTAAACACTTAAATGCTGGACTCGTTGTCTCAACTAAGAAGATAAAACTCTTCCAGACAGAGATTCATTTTCTTGGTCATACTATTAAAGTAGGGACAATATTCACGATTGATAGAGCAATTGCTTTCTCAGGAAAATTTCCTAATGAAATTAAAGATAAGAATCAATTGAAAAGATTCTTGGGAAAGTTTTTGTCCAATTCTAGTTAATTGCTTTCCAACAGTTTGTAAATACAAATTTGTATAATTGTTTTGTTCAACAACTTCAATATTGTTGTTTTTCCTATAGGAGCAGCAAGAATTTATTCATTAGATCTTAATCGATAAGTTTGCTTTTGGGGGGTGTATTGACCTAATGACTTTTCATTCTTTTTTTTGTAACAAAGTTCTGATAAGTAGAATCTATGTTTGAAATAAATTTTCATCAGAAAAGTCAAGATATTTCTTCAATCGACTTCATAGAAATTTCATATCACTTCAAAGAAATCAATCATTTCCCATTTCATTTAAAAAATTCTTATACAAAGAAAACCATTTCTTTTGACTCTCTTCATTCTTCTTTAAGAAGAACCATTTTCTTTTTATTTCATTTTCTGGAGAATAAATAATTCTCCTAGCTTCATTTCTTAGGCTCAATGGCCTTTTCAAGAACCCAATTTTCAGATAATTTAACATAATCCCAAGTAATAGTTTTGGGAACCATAACATTACTTTTAGCAATGTTTGTTATAAACAAAGTTGTAGTTCCTTTTTATCCAAAATATTTTTGGAATTCTTTTATATTTGGAACCACTTATTCATCACTTTGTAGTGTATCCTGAAAATAAGGATAACATTTTCTACATCATGCATCAAATTAAAACCCTCAGTTTTTATGTTAAGACATAAAACATGCATTAGGGTAAGAACTATAAGAGACAGAGTAAAGTTTGGAAAGCACGAGAAATAAATCGGGCAATCACACAAACTTAATTCAATTACTCCTAACAATTAATCATGAAACTTAAGATGTCTTTTATCTCTAACACACAATAAAGCATATGTATTTAAACCTAATCTTGTTGCCGGTTTAAGAGCAACATGAATCATGTCAATATGCAAGAATTTGTATTTTTTATATGTTCAGTTATTAGCTTCTCAAAAAATAAATTAAATGAACAAAATCCCTCAGATAAGGGAATGACTTCCTCAACTGCCTTGATGACATAATCAAACTTAAGGTTAAATGAACATGTCCCTATTATAAACCTTAGAGGCTGAGTTTTTTATTAATTTCAAGTTACTTAAAGACTATTCTAAGTCTTCATTTATAATATTTTTTATTATTTTTGGAATTTTTTATCCTTAATTGATTACTACTACTACCACCATCTGCATTCATACTTCTAATTATCCTATCCATATTTAACATAGGGTCGCTGTCAACGACTTACGGTCAAACCTCATACATACTTCTAATTATCCTATCCATATTTTAGCATAGGGTCGCTGTCAACGACTTACGATCAAATCTAACACGCCTTTCACACGGCTTCAACAGGTTATCAGACCTACTCGACTTAGAGTATGCTCCCTATGTGTACGTATAAAAGAAAGATCAAAACAAGTACACAATAAAAAGTAACTATAAATAACAGTAAAAAAAAAAAAACAATTACATAATATTATTCCAAATAATACAGAAATTTATTAATATGTCTTTAAAACAATACAAGCAATAACAAGGGTTTAAGCAAACAAAACACTAACTTGGTTTATAAAAACCTCAAAAGTATCTTTATGTTTAGAGAATTAATCTAAACAATGTAAAGGAAAATAAATATTTCCATTTTGCCTAGCAATTAAAATTGCTCTTCCGCAATATCCCTATTAATAAAAATAATCTTTTATCTTATTTTTTTCAAATAACTCTTATGTATATAATTGAAATGATAATCTCTAAAGCTACGAATACAGTGATGTCTTAACCGCTAAATCTAACATGAGTTAGATTTACCTTAGATCTAATAAAGTGATGTCTTAACCGCTAAAAATCTAACATGAGTTAGATTTACCTTAGATCTAATAAGATCCTTATCGAGACCGAGGACGAGGACAACTTGCGGTCAGTACCAAACCCTAAACTTGCCTCTGATACCAATAGTATCAGGATCAGCGGCAAACAGCGACGACAGCCATTTAAGCTTGCAACATGCAGAAGCAGCGAAAATAAAATAATTTTATTGATATAAAAATATTTTACAACATTGTATAACACTAGACTGATTACAAACTCTAAGAAAGAAGATTACAAATCTCTTGATAAAGAGTAAAGAATAAGGGATGAAAAGAGAAACTCTAATATTTTTCTCTAATTTTTCGATGCCCTCGAGTGATCTGAATGGCCCTTATATAGCAGAGAAAACGGACGCCAACTTCAGACTTCAGTTGATTACAATAACAGTATCCTGCATAATTGTAGTGTGACGTCATGGATGACATCATAAAAGATAATGCTTGCATAAGCACATGCGTCAGTGGAGGCTGTTGCTAGATTCTCTTCATGATTGACTAACAGTTGTAAAGCCTATTAAGCAGCATACAGATCTTGAGAATCTGCATGGGGTTAGACTTTTCTGAAGATTTGAACATCATGTCTTCGTCTTCATCTTCTGGATCTAATTCCAAAAGTGTCCTGAGTTGCTTCTTGATATCTATCTTGGAATAACCAGAAAGCAATTCTTTTAAGAGCTTAGAAACATCCTTTTGAGGTTGAGAGACCTGAGTAGGTTTGGGAGGTGGTTCGAGGTTAATTATTCCTCTAAGCAAAAAAATAGAATCTTTAAAAAACTCAAATTTATCTCATCATTTGATAAAAATCTTTCTTCCTAAATAAGGAACAGTGGTGAATGTCTCTCCTAACTTTTTTAAAGGAGTTCCCACAATAATTGGTTCCATCTGAGAATCCAAGGTACTTGATAAAGTACAGTAAGCATGAGTACATGATTTTTTGTAGACTCATTAGTCTTAACAAAGTCTTCAAACACATTCCTGATTTTATCATGCATAACAATTGAGAACAATCCCTAATTAAAAACCAAAGAATAAACCACTAGGGAAAATTAGTGATTTTCTGTACTCAAAATTGAAAGAACCAGTTATGCCTTCTTTGTTTGTTTTCATAACAAAATTTGAATTCCCAAGCTTTGATATAATCAAAGTAGTTGAAATAATACACTTCATTCGAGGTATGAATCTCTTCATATTTATAGAGATCTCTCTTCCATTCTTTAAGGGTAATAACCCGTAGAATAAAGGCTTTTGAATATACTCATTCTCCATTAGTTCTATAAATTGTTTCAAACTTTACTGACCTAGTCTGATTTAATATTTTTGAAAATAAGTAATTTCTTTTGGCCAGAAATAAGGATCAGAATTATCCTTGAGATAAAAGCAGAAGCTTCCTGTGCATTAAGATGAGCGTACTGAAGCTTAAGTGGGGTTACCCAAATAGTCAAAATGGGTACGTAAGGATAAACATAATCCTTAGCATTTTCAGAATAATTGGCAATGCTATATTTATTTCATCTACAGAGTTTGTTATTGTCTATATTGATGATATTTTAATATTTTTAAAAAATATAAATCAACATTTTAAGCATTTAAATATGTTTTTACATATTGTTGAAAAAATGGTCTTATTCTATCACCCACAAAAATGAAACTTTTTCAAAACAAAAATTAGATTTTTAGGTTTTGAAATAGCACAAGGAAATACTATTCCTATCAATAGAAGTATAGAGTTTGCTGATAAATTTCCTGATGAAATCACAGATAAAACCCAATTACAAAGATTTCTTGAAAGTCTGAATTATATTTCAGATTATTATAAAAACTTTTCTTTTGATACAAAAATTCTTTATGAAAGATTAAAAAAGAATCCTTCAGTATGGAGTAATGAACATACTCAAGCTATTAGAAAATTAAAACTAGAGTAAACATCTACCCTGTTTATGTTAGATTTTAATATAATATGATTCAATAATCATAATCCAGAATCGTCATGTAAATTATCAAGAAATACTTTAATTTTAAATGGGAAGCGTACCTGAATCCATAGTAATGAAAGCAATCGGGGTATGCGTCTTCCACAGTCAAATCAACTTAGAATACTCAATGGGTCTCTCTCTAAGATGGGAAAAATGAGAAGAGTAATATTGTATGATATGACTTGGGGACCATAACCCATAATGTTCTTTATATACTAGGTCAAAGAGAATCCCATCAATCCTGAATTTGACTAGTATTAGGTCTCTATACATTACAAAGTCCATACCAAAAATATTCCTAGAGTCTCATATGGTAGATCACTTATTTGACTCTATCAAATTAGATAGCCTATAATATAATTGTTGTTTAAATATGTAAGTCCATATTAGGAAATTAATTCCAACAATTTCCCACTTGGACTACATATGATACCATAAACAATTATATTATAAATCTTGAGTGCGCACAAAATGCTATCTATCTTTGAAATATCTCTGAGTTACAATCTGGTCCATCTCCTATATCAGCATGGGATCAAAGCGACCTTCATTACATTTATTCGTAACTAGACCCATCAATGGTCACCACACTAACATATTCAATGACATAGATCGAGTATGGATGTATAATGGAAATTACATGCAATGTGATCTCAAACATGCCTATTTCCAACTGGTCCTTCTTTATTCTTTATGAGATCATGCTAAACTGCAAATAATTCAAAGTATGAAAATAAAAAATTTCTTTATTCTGCAGATAATAAACATAAATTTTGTCTAAACCAAAAGAACATCAAAATACAAACTCCCACTAATAATGCATATTATTAAAATAATACAACACCCATGTGAGCAGTGTGCTCATGAAACACTTTGGGTGGTAAACCCTTAGTGAGCGGATCCGCAATCATGGAGTTTGTCCCAATATGTTCTATAGACACTTGACAACTCTGAATTATTTCTTTAACAACAAGAAACTTGATGTCTATATGCTTCGACTTCAAGGAGCTTCTGTTGTTATTAGAATATAGCACAGCCGATTTATTGTCACAAAATATCTTCAATGGTCTTTCGATACCATCCACAACACGCAGCCCAGTGACAAAGTTTCGCAACCATATTCCATGATTAGATGCCTCATAACAGGCTATGAATTCAGCTGCCATAGTGGAAGGCGCTATGAGTGTCATCTTAACACTCTTCCAAGAGATAGCTCCTCCAACTAGCAGGTAATGTAGCCCGAAGTGGATCTCTTACTGTCTTGGCATCCAGCAAAATCGGAATCAGAATACCCTATGATCTCCAAAAAATCTGATCTCCGATAAGTGAGCATATAGTCTTTTGTTCTCTGCAAATAATGCATAACCCTTTTAACTGTTTTCCAATGATCCATTCCTGTGTTACTTAAATATCTGCTCAACATTCCTACTATGAATGCTATATCTGGACGCGTACACACTTGAGCATACATAAGACTCCCTACAGCTGACGCATAAGGAATCTTTTGCATCTCTTTTTCTTCAACCTCATTTTTGGGGCACTGATTGAGACTAAACTTGTCTCCTTTAGCAATAGGAGTATCTCCCGCTGTGCAATCTTTCATACCAAATCTAGTGAGAACCCTTTCGATATAGCTCTTTTGTGATAACCCAAGGATACCTCGAGAGTGATCTCGATGTATCTGTATATCTAAGACAAAAGAGGCGTCCCCAAGATCTTTCATCTCAAAGTTCTTAGTCAGAAATCTCTTGGTTTCGTGCAATGAGCCTATATCGCTACTGACTAACAGTATGTCATCGACATATAATACCAGAAAGATGTATTTACTCCCACTGAACTTATGGTATACACAATCATCAACTTTATTTACCTCAAACACATATGAGATAATGACTTGATGAGCCTGTTTAAGACCATAGATGGATTTCTTTAATTTGCAAACCATATTCTTTGGATCTCCAGATATATAGTTTTCTGGCTGCACCATATAAATTGTTTCGTCAATGTCACCATTTAGAAATGCTGTCTTTACATCCATCTGATGGAGCTCTAAATCAAAATGAGCTACAAGTGCCATTATGATCCTAAAAGAGTCTTTCGATGAAACTGGAGAGAAAGTCTCTTTATAATCAATGCCTTCATTTTGAGTAAAACCTTTGGCAACTAGACGTGCTTTATATCTTTCGATATTACCTTTTGAATCCCGCTTGGTTTTAAATATCCATTTGCAACCAATGGGCTTCGCACCTTTAGGTATTTGACAAGATCCCAAACGTCATTGTCATCCATGGATTTCATCTTATCTTTCATGGCATCAATCCACTTTTGAAAATTGGAACTTTGTTCGACTTGATGAAAGTTGATTGGATCATCTTCCACCACTCCTATGTCAAACTCATGCTCCTGAAGAAATACGATATAGTCATCCGGAATCGCACTTCTCCTTTCTCTAGTGGATCTTCTCAATGGCATTTCCCTTTGAGGTTGTTAAGTTTGTTCTTCATTTTGGACAGAAAGTTCCTCAACATTATCATGATAATCTAGATTTGCATCTTGAATATTCCCAGGAATAGAAGCCTGATCATTATCAATAGCAACTATAGGAAGAGAAATAAATTCATCTTCAAAGACAATGTCGCGAACTTTATCTTCCTCCCCAAACTCAACTTCCTCAAGGAATCTCGCATTTCCGTCTCAAAAAATGATCTAGTCGAGGGATCATAAAACTTGTAACCCTTGACCGTTCAGAGTACCCAACAAAGTAGCAGCTTATTGTTCTTGCGTCCAGTTTCCTTTCATTAGGCCTATAGGGCTGGACAACCCCAAACACGCAAATGCCTAATACTAGGCTTTTTGCCTGTCCATAGTTCATAAGGGGTTTTAG
Organism: Paulownia fortunei; assembly: GCA_019321725.1. Classification (NCBI taxonomy): domain Eukaryota; kingdom Viridiplantae; phylum Streptophyta; class Magnoliopsida; order Lamiales; family Paulowniaceae; genus Paulownia; species Paulownia fortunei. The sequence goes on along the minus strand of CM033118.1, from coordinate 4,009,043 downwards.
CTACTGCTTTACTAGGAACCCTATTAAGTATATATGCTGCAGTCTTTAGTGCCTCTCCCCAGAGGGATTCTGGTAAGGAAGAATGACTGATCATACTTCTCACCATATCCTTAAGCGTTCTGTTTCGTCTCTCAGCAACACCATTCATTCTAGGAGTTCCTAGCATGGTGTACTGAGGGACGATACCGCATTCCTCTAGGAACTTTGCGAAAGGTCCTGGACGTTGTTCTCCTGATCCATCATATCTGCCATAGTATTCACCACCACTGTCAGATTTAACGGCTTTAATCGTTTTGCCAAGTTGGTTTTCAACTTCAGCTTTAAAGGCCTTAAACACGTTCAGAGATTGAGATTTCTCATGAATCAAATATAGGTACCCATAACGTGAATAATCGTCTATGAACGTAATAAAATACTGTTGGCCATTCCAAGATGCCGTAGGGAATGGTCCACAAATATCAGTATGAATTAGTTTCAAGACGTTTGAACTTCTGTTGGCACCTAATTTCTTAATATTTGTCAATTTCCCCTTTATACACTGAACACAGACTTTGAAATCTGTCAAATCAAGAGGATCAAGAATTTCATCAGACACAAGTCTTTCAATTCTCTGTTTAGAGATATGTCCTAAACGTTTGTGCCATACCATAGCGGAATTCTCATTGGTTAATTTACGTTTTGTACCATATGAACTAGTATGCAAGGTTTCATTATATGAGATAATTGTATCCAACAAATATAGGTTATCACTCAAAGATAAAGAACCGGTACCAACAAGATTTGAATTTTGAAAAAGACTAAATTTATTATTTCCAAATGAACAAGAATAACCAAATTTGTCCAAAGTAGAAATAGAAACCAAATTTTCGTCTAAACGACGGAACAATAAATGTCTCTTCCAAATCCAAAAAACAACCGGTCTTTAACAATAACCTAAAAGTCCCTATAGCCTCAACCGAAGCTGCTTTGCCATTGCCTACATAAATGCATCATTCAGCATCATTTGGCTTTCGGCTCCACAGGCAACCCTGCATAGACACACTTATGTGAGTAGTAGCACCTGAATCTATCCACCAAGTGTGCCTGGGTACAAAAGTTAAATTAATCTGAGAACAAACCAAACTGAGAATCATACCTTTCTTAACACGCCATGCGGCATATTTGGGAAATCCTTTTTCATATGCCCAGGTTGCCTGCAAAAGTAACAGTTGAATCCTGAATCCTGTTTCTTTTGCACCTTTGGCTGTGGTGTCCCAACTGCAGTTTCATTTTCCTTTTTTCTTTTCTTATTCTGAGGGGTAGCTGCCAAGTGAGCACTTTCAGTCATTTCTCGCTTAATTCTTTCTTCTTCTTGCACACAGTGAGATATGAGCTCATTAAGAGTCCATTTATCCTTTTGGGTATTGTAACTTACTTTAAACTGACTGTATTGTGCAGGAAGAGATATCAAAACTAAATGCACGAGCAAATCCTCAAATAGCTCTAACTTTAGTGCTTTTAGTTTCGAAGCAAGATTAGACATCTCCATGATGTACTCCCTTATGTTCCCTTTTCCTTTATACCTCAATGAAACAAGATTAGCTAAAAGCGTACTTGTTTCAGCCTTTTCATTTTTTGCAAAACGTTTTTCAATATACTCAAGGAACTTCTTGGCACTATCCTCCTCAGACATAGCGCCCTTGAAGGTCTCTGGAATGGAACGTTTCATGATCATCAAACTCATGCGATTAGAACAATCCCACTTTTCTAAGTCCCTTTTAGCCTCGGAGGAACTTTCATCAGTGAGAGTGGGAGGTCGTTCTATCCGAAGCGCAAGGTCAAGGTCCATGCAACCAAGAACAATCATCACGTTCTCTTTCCAATTCTTAAAGTTTGTGCCACTCAACACAGGAATAGAATTAATGTTGGCAGATATTGTAGAAGCAGAAGCAGAAACTAAATAGAGAACAAAATAAAATACTCACAATCAATATTCATGTCACGACATAATTATGAAAATGACATAATCAATTAATGGTAGGCCACAGTACAAGATACCTAGCACAACATTGACATTTACTCTTTGAACAGAAATATCAACTGTAAGTGGTACTCTCAATGTAGTAATCAAATACTGACAATTAGTCCTGTCAAACAATAACCTTCCTTTGGGCCGATTATTGCTCACATGGAAAATCTAATAATCATCACGTACTTATTACCACAGGTATATCTGTTATTTGGCCAAACAATAATCTTCCTTTGGGCCGATTATTATTCGCATAAATAACCAACATACACATCAGAATATCTCAAAATAATAAAATTTACACAATAAAGGTTACTTTGGCAATATATTGCTTCATTCAATTAATTTTGAAATATCAGACAAAATGGGATTAAATAAAATAAAAATTTAAACCGATATTTATTTTATTTAATGTGAGCCCAAACCATATCTTTAGTCTTTATTTTGATTTAAAGTCCGAAAATCAAATAAATTTTAAATTTGAATCCATAACTTAATTAAGCACAAAAAATAAATTGGACTCAAAATCCTTTATAATTCAAACCCAAATAAAATAAATTCACATTAAAATGAAATTAAGTTTCAATACAAACAAAACAAAACTTAATTTCAATTATAATTGAATCAACTCAATTAAATCAGGTTCAAATTAATACTTAATTCCAAATTTAAACCTAAATTATAATTAGCTTTTAATCTAATTATAATTATATCCTAGTCTACCAAACCATAAAACAGAACAAAATAGAAGACCCATTCTTCATTATCGTCGCGGTAAAGAACCAAATGGTGAGACTATTCTGCTTATGACTTGGTGTAAGGTTTAGTGTAAGATGTCTGATTTAGTTTTTACACCAACAGTAAACAACCATTATCTTGAAATAAGATAGATTTATCTTAATTGAATTCTTTCAATTAACATGCATCATAATCCAAGCAGTATGTCATAACTGAATCATAATTTAAATTGAGTCTGTAATTGACTTTCAAAAATATTGTTTAATTGAAAGTAATTGAAAAGAATCATAATTACTTCCATAAAATCATCCGCAAATTTTCTTTCAATTAAGATTATAAAACTTAATATAATCATAAAAGGAGAAATAATTCTTGATAATTTAACATGAACTGCTCTGATACCACTTGTTAGATTTTAATATAATATGATTCAATAATCATAATCCAGAATCGTCATGTAAATTATCAAGAAATACTTTAATTTTAAATGGGAAGCGTACCTGAATCCATAGTAATGAAAGCAATCGGGGTATGCGTCTTCCACAGTCAAATCAACTTAGAATACTCAATGGGTCTCTCTCTAAGATGGGAAAAATGAGAAGAGTAATATTGTATGATATGACTTGGGACCATAACCCATAATGTTCTTTATATACTAGGTCAAAGAGAATCCCATCAATCCTGAATTTGACTAGTATTAGGTCTCTATACATTACAAAGTCCATACCCTAAAAATATTCCTAGAGTCTCATATGGTAGATCACTTATTTGACTCTATCAAATTAGATAGCCTATAATATAATTGTTGTTTAAATATGTAAGTCCATATTAGGAAATTAATTCCAACAGTTTAAACCGCACAAATCCTGATTAGGATAAAATTGTTGAAACTGATGCTTCAGAATTAGGATATGGAGGTATTTTAAAATAGAAAAATCCTAAAACTAATAAAGAAGAACTTGTAAAATACACTTCAAATGTCTGGAAAAGAGCTGCTAAAAATTACTCCACTATAAAGAAATAAATTCTTTCTATTGTTCTTTGTATCTCAAAATTTTAAGATGATTTATTAAATCAAGAATTTTTATTAAGAGTAGATTGTAAATCTGCTAAAGAAATCCTTTTAAAAGATGTAAAAAATATAGCCTCTAAACATATTTTTGCTAGATGGCAAGCTATATTATCTGTTTTTTATTTTAAAATAGAATTTATAAAAGGAGAATCAAATTCTCTTCCTGATTTCCTAACAAGAGAATTCTTAGAGGGCAAATAATTATGTCCTCTAAAAGAGGGCAATCCTCTTACAGAGGAATAGGAGGACGAGGTCTTCCACCAAATCAGACTTTTGTCATGAATAAAGAAAGACAAAACAAGTCTTCACAAAGAAGTGAAACCTCTACCCCTTCTTCTAAGGATATTCTAACTGGTAAAGCTCCAGTTCTGAATAGGATTCCTTACATTAAAAAGAATTTAAGGATTTAATTCTCTTTCTTGAAAAGGAAGACTTGCAACTTGAAACCTCAAATCTTATATTTAGGTATTTTGAAGAAAATACATATTATCCTTTAAAATGTGGAAATCTAAAGCATTTTATTTGTGAAAAGGTTCATAAAAAAGATCTTTCATATTGAAATTATTCATAATAGAAAAGGATCCAGTAATACTGGTGAATTTCCATTTTTTAAAATCCATATATTAAATATTTGGAGTTTGAAAAAATGGGGATCTAACCCAAATAGATCTAAAATAGTATCTATCATTATCAGTAAAATTGATGCAATTGGTCAATTAAAAAAGGATACAATACCAATTAGATTTATTTAATAGGATTATATTGATATGTTCTATATAATTTTTGAGGTTCAAAACCCCGAAATGAAACATACTTGGATGATTAGAATCCATGATGATGTTATTAAAATAAACCACCAACATGATTTAAGCTTGGTGGAAAAGGTTTTATCCATCTATGGAAATTATACCAATAGATTTTAAAAATATTTTAAAGGATTATGGAATGTACATCATCGTCTTCATAAAAACAAAGGGTTAAACCCTAAAAGTATCATGTTATACATGTTTTCTGAATACTTTATTCCTTGGATTTGAAATGGGAATTTTGTAGTATTCAGTTGGACAGTACAGTATTGGCTTTCATGTATCGTGAGTTGTGCACTACAATCGATAGAGATAAGATTGTTATTGGAGTGCGATAGTACTTCTACAGGTAAACTTAATTATAACACCCTCATATAACTGTCGTAAGTTTCTTATGTCATAGCTGTATATTTATCACGGAAATTATTTTTAATATACATTGCAAAATATGGGCATGGTCTCGCATTACAACATTGGTGCCCAAACGATTACATTGTTGAGTTAATATGGGCCCACTCATTGGCTCTGATGATCATGAACTTCCACTTCCTCCATACGGTGCAAGGTATTATTCAATAACAATTAATATTAAGTTCCACTAATATGTTGTCATTCTTAATTAATGATTATTTTAATATACATATAAGTAGATGCATAATTATAGCTTCACGCATACGGCAGGTCATTCTATTAGAATTATTAGAGATATACTAGACAGAATGACTGATAGAGAAGTGAGCAAATTTCAATATTTTATTTAAATTTGGTTTTTGTTTTCATATATAAAAAAAATTGATGTATTTGTTAATTGCAGTTTATTTGGGAGCCATATGATGAGTTCACCAGATATTATGGTGTTAGGACCAAGATGTAACACGCCACTTTAGAGATCTCATTGTCCTTTGATCAACTACGCCATCGTTGAGTTCCATCACCCAGAGCGGGTCATGCGATAGTTTGGCATGTGACAGTATATTCCATCGAATATACAAACGTAATAGGAGACTTTACACGATGTAAACTGCAGGGGACACAGTGGAGAGGATTAGGCTCGATATCATCAGGAGTATGTGTCGTAGTGGGCAGATAGACATCAACTTATTGTCGTCAGCCTTCCCATTACTGGGTTCGACAGTATTGAACCTCGATATATGGATTAGTACAATCGAATTACACGTCGTCTAATATCACCATCCCATTTGCCTATGCAGGAGGGGTACAACCTTCAGACTTATCGAATTTGGAAGCTATAGTACTTTTTCATTAATAATACTTTTTATAATGTGTATGTATCCTATTAATGATATTCTTTTTTATACATATTTCAGAGTATGACAGTAGAGAGGATTAGGCTTAGTGTTGATGGCGCGAATAAGGAAGATGTAGCTTTACTTATGCGGTTAAGAAGTGAAGCTATACACGTCACTGATGATCTCAGACGCTTACTACGTAGACAGCAAGATGCAATAAATATGTCAATGCCACCACCAGAAGACACAGGCAGGAGGCGTAGTAGCGCAGCAGATGAGACGGGTCCCTCTACCTTGACACGTCCTATATTTACTAGTCATGCTTCTACGTCTCACGACATCCCTACTCTATTTATGTCTAGTGTAGCAGATGAGGTGGGTCCATCTATCTCGACACGTTGTGTATCACACGGTATGAACAGAACTGCAGACTATTATATGCCTCAACAGGCACAACCGGATGACCCGTTCACTCCATATTAGGGTATGTTGTCATCTATGATGTCATTCTTCGCATTACTCGATTTAGATCTTGGCACATCACATACACCGTTTGTACAACAACATCCGGGATATGATTCTGGTCATGGAGAGTTTTTTATCTCGCTTGTTGCATTTCTACATCTAGACAACAAGTATCAAGATTGTAGAGAGTCAGGCTCCACAACTTCACCAGGTCGGCTGAGCTTCAATTTAAATAATAATACATATGTTGATGATCCGACCTAAGATCAGTCACATGATACTGATGTTGTTGCAGCTGTTTAAGGTGGACGTAGAGGTAGACGATAGTGTCATCGACGTACATGTGGTACTGATGGCCATTTTTAATGATTTTTTATTATTCTTTTATTTTTCAAAACTTCTACAATATATATATTCAGTACTGTAACTATTATTCAAAAAAATTAATTGTGTGATTATGAAGCAAAAATGGTATTATTACAAGTAATTTATTTGTTTAAAATTGTTCTTGAATTTAAAATAATAATTTATTTTATAAAGTTTGATCAAATATATTAAATTAAGTTATTTAATATAAATATATGTTTGACTAAATAAAAAACAATTTAAATATTATAAACGTATAATATTGTATAAACAAATGTATATATATAATTATTTATTCTATCTTTATTAAAATATTTAAATACATAGGTAAATATTTATATACTATGTAAAAAACTATTTAAATAATATAAATTTATGTTATTTATTAAAATGATATTGTATAAACAAATGTGCTTATGTATACTTCTATCTTTGTTAATTATGTGTATATATAAATTATATATATTTTTATATAATTTCTAAATATTTGCAATATATATGTATATATGTTGTAGAAGTGCAACTCAAAGTTGTGCTTCATTTAATAGTTTTTAGAAGCATAACTTAAAGTTGCACTTCTAGGAATTATGATTGCGAGCGCAACTCAAAGTTGTGCTTTCTTATTATTAAAAAATATATATATTTTGAAACATCTTATGTTTTTCGGTGAAAATTTAGAAACCAAATTTGAATGCACAAATTAAATTTGCGCTTCCCTTTTAAAAAAAAAGTTGAAAGCTCAAGTGTGGATTGTGCTTTCATTGAGAAGTGTAATATTCACTTGCGCTTCCACCTAAAATATTCTCTCTCCCTCAATGTACGGTAATTTATTAATTAATAATTAATTTTACTATTTTCTATTAAATTAGTCATTATTAAGATTAAAATATTTATATTGTTAAAATTTGTTCCTTATAATAAATCATATAGATTAGAAATAAGACAATTTAAATAGATTGTGATAACTGCGAGAATTACATAATATTTATATGAAATCACACTACTTAAATTTTAAATAACATTAATACTAATACAAAATAAAGCATGAACTAAAGTGATTTACATGATATAATGACAACGTGCATAATAATGCACAACATGATAGTCGATGATGAACGTAATTTTGATGCACCAATTCAAGATGGGATGAAAGCTCCAACTCTGAACGTAGAAATTGTGTGGATGAAAATACCCGATTTCAATAATTTCTCGCTCGACATAGACAAATCAAGAATAAATAGGCTCATATTGCACTTTGAAATACATTAATTGATCATTTGTGAGATGAATATATCAATTCAGAAAATTAAATAACTACCAACATGTAATTTACTTTTCTGTTTAAGTTGTATTATTAAATATTTATTTTTGTATTTTATCTAAATCAATGTAATGTTTTTACTTTTCTACTTAAATTTTATTATCAATTATTTTATTTTTTATGTATATTATTTAATTAACAAACAATTATATTATATTAAAAATATATATTATTTAATTAACTAAACGTAAAATACAAATTGAATAAGTAATTGTATTAATATGTTAATAGATTTTGATGAATTAAAATAATTAATGTAAATGGAATAATAAGAAATATTCAAAGAATATTCCTTTTAAAGTAAAATTTGAAGTAGATAGGTTGAGATTGAATTTTATATTTGGTGCAGAAACTCCACCATTTTAGTGTAAAGTTGCGCTAAAATAAAGTTATGAGTTGGAGATGACATTAGGAATCTATTATTAATATTCTATTTATGCGTGAATCGCTGTTAAAATTAGGTATATAATGAAATACCATCATTATGAAAGCAAAATACTTAAAGTAATCATGTTTAAATGCTAACAACAATTTCTTATTATGTATAATCCTTGTTTTGTTCATGTTTTTATTGATATTAGTAAGTAACACGCACGTTGCACGTGATTTATATGATTTTAACAAAATAATTTTAATATTAAATAATTTGATTAGTAAAATAAGATATTTCATAAATAAAAAATATTAAATTAAAATTAAAATATTTCAAAGTACTTGATGAACTATTACTAAATGACATGAATGATTAAAAAAAATACTCAAAGAACTAAATTCAATAAAAATTTAAAATCTAAAATAACAATATAACTAAATGAGCTTTTATGAGAATTCATGTTCACATTAATTCTTTTCTTGTTTGATTTTGATGGTTTGATAACACAAACTTCTTTATATATATATATATATATATATATATATATATATATATATATATTGAAATTGTTAAGTGTTTTTCATCATCACTTGAAATTTGAATCTCAATGTAATCTTCCATATTCTTCTTTCTTATTCGCCTTTTTTTTTATTTCCATCATCTTCTAAGAAAATTGCAACATGTTTCCTATCAAGATTAGTTAATGCGCAAACTTTTTGAATTTCAATTGCATTTTTCACTTTATATGTTGGTTGCATTCTGCACTTGATCACAATTGGTTAGATTGTTCACCCGAGTGCGATTTGTTGATGTAACTCATTTGTTTTCTTTTTATGTCATTCTTCAATACAGATTGTATCATTTCAATTGCATCAGCTATGAAATTTAATTATTCATTAATTAGTTGTGCCTTAAGAGCAATGAGAAAATGAAATTTAGTCGCTGCATGCAAGCTCAGTCCCATGTAAATATTTAGACTCATATTCTCCCTAAACAAATTAACATAATAAAACTTAAAAAACCAAGATATAAAAAAATAATTAATTTTAAATTCAAATGATCAATATTCTAAATAAAAAATAGATATGATTTTGTATTATATACATGATTCTACCGAAATGTATATTAATCTACTATGTTAATATCTACCCAAGAAATAAAGAAAAAAGGAAAACAAAAAATAGAAAGAGATAAATAAATAATCTTTAGTTTAATAAATTACCTACTTGATTGATGTAAGGTATTCATGTATATCTGTATCTCTCTTAGAAAATCATTGTTCATGTTATTTATAGGAATGTTTGAAATATTATATAAACAGATGCTTTTTTTATGCTCTCAAAAAAAATCAAACTTTTTAAAGTTAAGGCAATTTGTAGTTCAACTGAGATTTCTTATTCTCTCAGATATTGCCTTAAAGTATGTATACCAAAGAACTCACATCTATTGTGCGCAATATACCAAGTTGATTGCAAATAGTATTCGCAGTTCATGTGGAATTTGAAAAGTGACAATTTCATTTAGACATTCAAGACACTTAGATCAGATTCTAACAATCCTCTTTTTTATGTTGTTTTTTTTAATCTGGATCATCGTATATCATTTATTGTTATCCAGTTCTAGAAAGATGTGTGGCCATTTGATATGATTCAAGAGTAACCTAAAATAATATCTTTGACCTTCAATAAGATTTATACACCCATCACATCTCTTTTCTTTCTTTCTTTCCAACACTACCTTGTTTGTCCCACATATAGTGCTCCGAAAATTTTCTATAAAAATATTTTATTGCCTTTTCACTATTAGAGAACATAGAAGAATACTCTGTAAGCATTATTTTGATCTCAACTCAAAATATTTTTCAAATTTTGATTGCTCAAGAAGTTAAAACATTATTGATTTGGAGGAGGTGAAGCTGCAAGTTGATAATTGTTGGGTAATTTCATTCAAATTAAATTCAAAAATCATCAACATTGCTTTTTGAGCATAGACCCACCGAACATCTTGAAATTATTTAATTTCATTAATCAAATTTAATTGTGGGTGATATGAATTGTCACCCTGTCAGTCTCTTATAGATATATTTGTACAAATATTTCAACATTGTAGCGTATAAACATATCTCGGAGTTGATATCATAATTATATCTTGACAAGAGATATGGATTGTAAGATCTTACAAGTTGATTGTTCAGTTGTACATTGCGAACTTGAACTATCAATCAGTTTTTTTTTCTTCTATAGATTGATATCCATCTTTACCTTATATTCATTTTCATAATATGATCGTGGGTAATGATATTCTCACTTTCCATCCACCATGCAAGAATTATTCAAGTTATTACCTTCACACGGTCCATACATCAAATGTTTTGCAATTAAGTCGAGTTTAGGAGATTTTTCTTGATAAGGATGTTCAACATAGGCAAACCTATCAAAGTGATCACTTCAAATTATCAATATATGAGCATGTAGCAATCTTTTTTTTTTAAATTCAATTATATGAACACGTGCAACTACATTTTTAATATTTACTTCTTCATTGATTGATTTTTCAAATCCTATAAATTTACTTGAAATACTATTGAGATCAAATCTGGTTGATTTTGAGCTTGTTGACCATCATACAGTTTTTCTTTTATCTCTGCGCACTCTTAATTGCAAGTAAGTGTATCAATAGATCTAGTTTTTCAAATATTTATACTAATACTAATGCATCAAGATATCTATGTCAGATATCTCTTGGACCCCCAATAAATGATGCAGGAAAAATAATTATTTTTCCAACTTCACTTCCTCTATTCTCTCATTTCAATATACTATCCATGATTCCTTGGTATAGTTTAGCTCTCATATTTGATAGGATTTGGGTGTTGTCTCCAATTTTATGTTCATATCGACTACATATTGTTGCAATAACTTTCCTTCAAAGAGAAGTGTAGATTATCTCGGATTTCTAATTTATTGCCTATACCAACTATATTCTCTACATGAAACCTTCTTATTACTTTCTCTGCCGACAATTGTTAATATAAATTATAAAAATAAAAGAAGAATTTAAAAAAAAAAACTAATTCTAATAAGTATTAATTATGTTAGCAAAATATTATAACCTCCAAAAGTGGAGACTCTTCAGAGAATATTTTTTTAGCATGGATGATAAATGATGTTTTACATATAAAAGTAGTAATTCAAATATATATAGTTCAACCAAGCTGGGTGAAAATTATTGTTCCATTGTGTTCACGTTATATGAAAAGAGTACATGCATGATATTCTTGAGATGATTTTTAAACTTTTAATACATACATACCTTCTTGTTCTTGGGAAATAGTATCTTTTGCAGAAGAAAATCTTGATATTGTATAAACATCATCAACAATTGGGTTATTCATTGGAATATAATAATATAATAAAAAATTTAAAAATAAACCAAAGTTTCAAAGTATTATTAATATGTACACATATATCTTAAGTGTCCATTTTAGAAACATCACAAGTGCACAAATAGAGAAAAAAAAAAGGTTTCTATTATAGAATGTACTTTCTTGTTCTTGGGATAGAACATCCTTTGCAGAAGAAAATATTGGTGGGGCAAAAACATCTATAGATTGTAGATTATTCATTGGAAAAAACTAAAATTGTTAGTTATTTGTTGAAATGTATTATAGTTAACTATTTAACTTAAATTTTTTTTATAGAAACTTACAAAAATAAAGGAAGATATACGATTTCATTGCAAAGGGTGAAAATCATAAGTGCATAACAGAGAATAAATAATAAATAAAATGCAAATTATTTGTTTGTTATTTGTAAAATGATTGTGGAAGATACACGATTTCATTGATGGGCTTAAAAACACAAGTGCATAACATAAAATAAATAATAAATAAAACACAAATTACTTATTTGTTATTTGTAAAATGATTGTTTAGAAAATGAAGAAAGGTTTTTGATATAACATTTAACTTAAGTAAAATTATTAAAGAAAATTTAATTTATTGAGAAGCAAACTAATATAGCACGCCTTTGAGTTTTAACCAAAAGATAAAATTAAATGTATTTATTTGTAGTAGTAGCTTTGTATTTTAACCTATGCCAAAACATATTATGACACAAAATTAAAGATGAATTGTATTAATAGAAGAAGAATTGTTAATTAAATAAAATATCAGAAATATTTACACAAAAATAATTTTAATTTCAATCTCAAACATTTTGCAAGTTGTCCTTGTTCAATGTTTTTCACCGATTGTAGACATCAATCAATCGAGCACAACTTGTAATATGGACTAGAATAGTGGATTTCTTGGAATCAAGCTTTTTAATGTTTTGATATCATCATGTCTCAACCTTTAGAAAAAGATGTGGACATTGCACTGGGTCATAACATCCATAATAATACTTTATTTTGTGTATGTGGCCTGAATGTAAAAGGACAATAATGTCTCATTCAAACAGTATATTAGTATTATTTTTTCAACCCATATAGCTGCAACTTGATCAGTTGTTTGAAAACTATACACTCGTTAATCTAATTTCACATCTTTTGAGATATGGAACTGAACAATCATGCATCCATTGAATAATAATTCTTTAATCTTCTGAAGATTTTTACATATAAATTTATTTATGAGTTTCTTTAAAATAACTACAAATAAAGTCAAATTTTCTAGTATGTTCTTTCTATTCTCAACCTCATGTTTGGTTTCAATGAAATACAATTGAAAATGACCAAGATTGTCTTTTTTGGGTATTAAACCTAGAAGGTCATGATATACCATTTCCTACATATAAACCTCTTAGCTTGCAGATGCAAGTTGTTTATCTAATTTCACATCAAATGAGGTAACAGAGAATATGCAATTGAATGGATAAATATTTGTTTGAAATCTAATAGTCTCTTTTGTTCGAAATTCTACGGTCTATTCTGACTGAAAAGTAAACAACTCATACAATTCATCGGGAACTTCAATAGGTACAAGTTTGATTTTTATTTTATTGTAGCAAAAAGTTGAAGGGTAATACTCAAATCTTACAACACCACAATAAATACAATTAGGCAGTTTTTTCAATTCATGTATCTCCGAACATATAGGTTCATAAAGTATTCAACCTTAAGGAAAAAAAAATCAAATATTCTAGATTTTAGTAAAGTAAAAGGCTTGCTCTAATATATATTTATTGAAAAAACTTTAAATTACTATCCTTCTTAATCATATGGAAATATTTGAGCTTCAAAAAACAATGTAACATGTAAATTTTTCTTGTGATTCATAACTTTATCCATGTATTCCCACCTCTATTTAATGCTTCGATTGGAATATTTTCTTTTCATTCTATCAAGATTCCTCTATCAATATATATTAGTATGAAAATTGTTTATAAGTGTACCATACTTAAATAGCTAAAAGTAAGATGATCCTAAATTTATATCAAGAAATCAATATTAAATTAATTTTACCTGATCAAGAAATTGATATGGATGATCTTCGATGTATTTTTATATTCAAAAGAAGTCTGGAGCTTGAATTATTTGTTAATCTTACTCCCAAGGTAAACATTACTTCACGCAACATAAAATGATCTAGATTAGATGAGAAAACAAAGGCTAAGAAAAGTGGACCTCTAAATTGTAGTCAACAAAAGTTTATAGCTTTTTTACAGTCCATTAATTCAAGCTAAAATACCCAAAAAAAAAAAATACCATGTTGTAAAATCATATTACACACTTACAAATACAAAATGGAACTTATACTTAAATACTTAAATAGTTATAAAAGTAATAACCTTCCAAAATCCATATTAAAAAAAATCACTACTAAATCTAATTTATCAGATGATAAATTGATATGAACGATTGTCGATATATTAACATTTTCTAAAGAAGTCCAATTGCAAAAGAAATCAAAGAGTATCTAATGCAGAAATTATGCAAATATGAAGATGCATTCTTTATATTTATTCAATAAAAAAACTTTTAAAAGGATCAAGATAAATAAATGTAAATGCAGTTCCAAAATATGATTTAAGCTCAATTATTTTTGTGAATACTAATTAGTTTGTTTTCAAATAGCCAACAATAGAATGTCAAAATGAATTAGATAAAATACAATAGGTAAGAAAACCGAAAGAACAATCATCTATTTGTTTGGATCGCCAAGAATTGTGAACTCTTTCTTGCCAAGACAAAATGTTATTGAGCCAAATTGCAAGTTAATTAGGCATATATAAAATTACATGCCATATAAAATTTGAGGAGTCCTGGTGTTCTCTCTTTTGTAGTTTAATTTGAATTTTTTTGTAGTTTGACTTGGACTTTATTACATTAATTCTATTATAAATTATATTATTGCCATTAAAGTTAATATATCAAAATGGCATTTTAGTCCAATCAAAAATTAGAAGAAATATACATATTTTTATAATAGTATAGATAATATAGATTTTACATTTAATGAAACTAATATCACTAAGAAATGTTACTAGATAATCTACTTTGTTTAACATGTAAAGTATACTCATTTTGATAATAAACTAGCTTTAAACACGTGCGAAGATAAATCATAGTTTTACAATATTATAGATGTGAGATATGTATTTTTAAAATATGAATTATTTATAGAACATTATTATTAAATAATTTGGTTAGAATAGAGATTTTAGGAGCAAATTCAAACATATAAAACAACACTAGAAAATAAAATTAATAATAATCTAATCGACATTGAAATCTAATGCCCCATATTATCTCTTAAAATTACTAAAAAAAATTAATAGTAACTTTGAAATAAAAAATAATAAGTCCACATAATTGTTGGCAAAAAGTGTCAAAATAAATGACACCGACACAGCAGAAGTGGAAAAATATTTTTCCACCTGCAGGATTAAAAATGGGACCAAACCAAAAATTTCAAAAAAGGTGCAAGAGAGTAAGAATAAACACACAAAAATTTACGATAAAAACTCAAATCGAAAAAAACCACAAGATCGTAGTCCACACAAAAACTTTCATTATGTATATATTATACTTACAAAATTCTCCCTAAATTAGGGAATACACAAATAATCTTCAAGAGAATATCTGTTGAATTAAAAATATTTCAAATTTCTCAACTTTTAATACAAAAAAAAAAAATAGGAATACTTTTTGAAAAGAAAATAAAAAATTATTAGAAATTTTCTCACTATTTCTTCTTTCAAAATACTTTTTATCTCGCTCTCTACTCTCTAGCTCTCTTGTTTTTCTTGTGTGTGTTTAATTTATTCTGCCTGCATGTCTATTTATAAGTAATGTTGCTACCAATTTTCAATGTTTGATAGCATTTTTCTTTGATTTGGTAGCATTTTTTATTTGATTTGGTAGCCACCCTATGTGGATGGACTTACTAACAGAAAAAATCATCAGAAGCAAGGATGTCATGTTCCTTGAAGATCAGACAATTAATGATGCCAAACAAATTAAGTCCAACTCATATGTTACAGACGACTTATATCCAACTTACTAACAGAAAAATCATCAGAAGCAATGATGTCGTGTTCCTTGAGGATTAGACAGCTAATGATGCCAAATAGATTGAGTCCAACTCATATGTTCCTGACGACTTATATCCAATTTCTTCATCTACGGCTCAGAATCACGAAGGAGATGTACAGATGACTGCCAAACCAAATAAAATAAGCAACCAAACCAAAAAAAAATGCTATCAAATATTAAAAATTGGCAACAACTTTGCCTATAAATAGGCATGTGGGTAGAACAAATTAAACACACAAGAACAACAAGAGAGCTAGAGAGTAGAGAATGAGAGAAAAATACAGTATTTTATGAGAAGAAAAGAGAGTTAAATTCTAATAATTTTGCATTCTCTCTTCAAATAGTATTCATATTTTTCTTTGGTATTTCAAGTTGAAAAACTTGAAATATTTGTGATCCAATAGATATTTTGTTGAGGATTATTTGTGTATTCCCTAGTTTATGAAGAATCTTGTAAGCCTACTATATACATAGTGGAGTTTTTTATCTGGACTACGGTCTCGTAATTTTTTCCAATATTTTTTTCCACGTAAAAATTCTTGTGTTTGTTTTTACTCACTTGCACCTTTTTTAGAATTCTTGATTTCGTCCTATTTTTAATTCAGCAGATGAGAAAAAGATTTTTTTACTTTCACTGTGTAGGTGTCATTTATTTTGACACTCTTTTCCAACAATTATGTGGACTTATTCTTTTTTATTTCAAAGTTACTATTAATTTTTTAGTAACTTTAACAGATAACAGGGGGCATTAGATTTCAATGTCAATTAGATTATTATCAATTTTATTTTCTAATGTTGTTTTATATGTTTGAATTTGCTCCTTAATCTCTATTCTAACCAAATTATTTCATAGTAATGTTTTATAAATAATTCATATTTTAAAAATGCATAATATACTAATTCATATTCTTCTCAACAATTGTCTTTTTAATGAAGAATCCAGAAAAAAAATGAGCAAGAACATTCTTCTTAGTCAAAGGCCTTACTAGCAGAAAATGTTGATAAACGAGGAAGGGACAAGAATAGAGGTCCTCAAAATATGAGAGACAAATTGAAGAGAAAGTCTAAATCTAAGAAGGATTTCAAATGTCATTATTATAGTGGTCCAAACCACTATAAGAGATATTGCAGAAAGAAGAAAATATACCAACAGAATGAAAATAATGAGACCAAAAAATATGACAAAGACACTACTGTAGTTGCAGCTGATGATGATGTTGTCATTATTTGTGATGATACTTGTATCAGTTCATCATGCCAACAAACAAACTAGATTATTGATGCAGGAGCTCAATATCATCTCACTCAACATCGTGACATGTTCACATCATACACCAATGGCAGCTTTGGTAAAATCAAAATGGCCAGTCATGGTATGACGGAAGTCGTTAGCATAGGGAACATCATCTTAGATACTGATACAAGATGTAGACTCCTCAAAGATGTCATACATATTCCTGACATTCAGCTCAACCTTATTTCCACTCCAAGCTTAACGATGATGGCTATGTTAATTACTTTGGTAAAGGAAAGTGAAAGCTCACCAAAGGCTCTCTCATTGTTGCTAAGGTTAAGAAGCAGAATTCACTCTACCTTATGCAGGCTAAACTATCCAATGGAGAGGCCAATGCAATTGTCAAAAATTCCTCCAATGAGTTATGGCATAAAAGACTTGGACACTTGAGTCAAAAAGGCTTGAAACTTTTGGCCAAGAAGAAACTCCTCCCTAAGGTAACAAGCATGCCCCTACAAACTTGTGTTGATTGTTTGGCTGGAAAACAACACAGATTTACATTTCAGAATTTTTCTCCATCTAGAAAATCTCATCATCTAGATTTGGTGCATACTGATTTATGATATATGAAATATAGAACTCTTGGTGGTGGTTTGTACTTTATTACATTTATTGATGATTTCTCTAAAAAAGTTTGGTGCTTTATTTTGAAATATAAAAAGACCAGATTCTAGATGTCTTTAAGCATTTCCAAGCAAAGGTTGAAAGAGAAATAGAAAGAAAGCTAAAGTGCATTCGTGCAGATAATGGTGATGAACACCAAGGTCCATTTGAGCAATATTGCAGGAATCTTGGTATTAGCATTGAGAAGAGCATCCCAAAGATTCCTCAACACAATGGTGTGGCAGAGAGGATGAACAAGACAATTTGCGAAAAAATCAAGTGTATGTTATCACATTCCAAATTGCCTAAATCTTTTTGGGGTGAAGCAAAGAGGGCTGCAGTTGATCTGATCAACCTTTCTCCATCAACTTATTTGGGTGGTGATATTCTAGATAGAGTTTGGACAGGGAAAGATATTTTTTACAAACACTTGAGAGTTATTGGTTGTAAGGCATTTGTACATATTCCAAAAGATGAACGTACCAAACTTGTTGATAAAACCAAACCATGCATCTTTTTGGGTTATGGTCACGAAGAGTTTGGCAATAGATTATGGGACCCAACTAACAGAAAAGTCATCAGAAGCAGATATATCATATTCCTTGAGGATTAGACAATTGATGATGCCAAACAAATTGAGAAATCTGAGTCCAACTCATATGTTTTTTATGACTTAGATCCAGTTTCTTCATCTACGGCTCAGAATCACATGGGAGATGTACGGGATCTCACACCACCTGTACACATTGATGATATTTCCCCAATTCCACCACCAAAGGCGAATGTCAGAAGGTTCACCAAACAAAGACAATCTTCTACTAGATATAGCCCATATTAGAATGTAATGCTCACTGATGGAAGAGAACCAAAGAATTTCATAGAGGTCATATCACATTATCAGAAAGAGAAGTGGTTGGAGGCCATAAATGAGGAGATGAAATCCCTATAAGAAAATCACACTTATGATCTTGTAAAACTGCCAAAAGGAAAAAGAACACTAAAAAACATATGAGTTTACAAGTTGAAAGCTGACGAGCATAGCTCATAACCAAGGTACAAAGCAACACTGGTTATGAAGGGATTCAGTCAAAAAAATGGTGTTAATTTTGATAAAATTTCTCACTTGTGGTAAAAATGTCTTCAATCAGAGTTGTTCTCGAAATTATTGTCAGCTTGGACTTGGAGATTGAACCACTTGATGTGACAACGGTCTTTCTTCATGGAGATCTGAATGAAAAAATTTACATGGAGCAACCAGAAGGATTCACAATTAAAGGTAAAGAAAACCTAGTGTGCAAGTTGAAGAAAAGCTTGTATGGCTTGAAGCTAGCCCCGAGACAGTGGTACAAGAAATTTGACTCATTCATATCTGATCATGGCTACAATAGAACCTGCTCGATCACTATGTATTCTTTAAAAAATTCTTTGATGATGACTTTATCATATTGTTATTATATGTGGATAACATGTTGATTGTAGGTCATGATGCCAGTAAGATTGATAAGCTGAAGAATCAGTTCAGTAAGTCTTTCGCAATGAAAGACTTAACACCAGCTAAACAAATTCTTGATGAAAATCTCGAGAGATAAGACAGATAAAAAGTTGTGGCTATTTCAAGAAAAATATATCGAATTTTTTTTTGAGAGATTCAACATGAGCAATTCAAAGCTAGTCAACATCCACTTACGGGTCATTTCACACTCAACTCGACATAGTGTCCCACAAGTGAAAAAGATAAGGAAGAAATGCAAAAGGTACAATATGCTTCTATAGTTTACAGTTTAATGTATGCTATGGCATGTCATGGACCTGACATTGCTCGTGCAGTTGGAGTGGTTAGCCAATTTCTCTCTAATCCTGGCAAAGATCACTGGTCAACAGTAAAATGGATATTTCGATATTTGAGAGGTAAGTATGCTTAAAGTTTGGTGATGGTCAAACTGTGTTAGATGGATTCACAGATGCAGACGTGGCTGGTGATGTTGATTTCAGGAAATCCACATTCGGATACCTAATGAGATTTGTAGGGGGAGCTATCTATTGGCAATCAAAACTTCAAAATACATGGCATTATCCACAACAAAGGTAGAATATATTGTCGTGACTGAAGCTTGCAAAGAGATGTTGTGGTTGAAAAAGTTTATACAGGAATTAGACTTGAAGTAAGAAAAATATACGTTCACTTGAGTAAAAACTACACTTTCCACTCAAGATCAAGACGCATTGATGTTAAATACCATTGGATTTGGGAAGTATTTGAATTTGAAGTCTGTAAAAACAGGGCAGGTTTGGTTGACCACTCTACATGAGGTGGAGGGGAGAATTGTTAGTAAGTCCACCCACATGAGATGGCTACCAAACCAAAGAAAAATGCTATCAAACATTAAAAATTGACAGCAACATTGCCTATAAAATAGGCATAAGGACAAAACAAATTAAACACATACAAAAAAAACAAGAGAGTAGAGAGTAGAGAGTAGAGAGTAGAGAGTAGAGAGAAAATTAAAGTATTCTGAGATAAAAAAGAAAAACTCTAATAATTTTTCATTCTCTCTTAAAATAGTATTCCTTTTTTTTTTGTATTCCAAGTTGAAAAACTTGAGATATTTGTGATCCAAGATATATTCTCTTAAGGATTATTTGTGTATCCCCTAATTTATGGAGAATCTTGTAAGCATACTATATACATAGTCAAAGTTTTTGTTTGGACTATAGTCCCATAGCTTTTTTCGATTTGAATTTTCCACATAAAAGTTCTTATGCCTATTTTTACTCTCTTGTACCTTTTTTAGAATTTTTGGTTTAGTCTCATTTTTAATCAAGTAAGTGAGAAAAAATACTTTTGTTGCATCAATGTAATTTATTTTGGCACTCTTTCCCAATAATCTCCAGTTAAGCATATATTTGAAATTTTATTTAATATGTGATAATAGATGGTATAAGGAGTATTATTTAACTCAAATTATTTTTTAAAATAGTTGATGATCAAATTTGTGGTTTGAAAAATACTCAATATTGAAGAAAAAAAAAAGCAAAAACCACTCCGCTCCCTCCACAAATCCAAGCAAACCACAAAGTGCAGTTTCAATGATAATCCTAAAATCGTAAAACTGCAAAGTACAGTTTCAATGATAATTGTAAAACCATAAAATCGCAAAGTGCAGTTTCAATGATCGGGTGGGTTCTGGACAAGGTAAATTCAAAACCGTAAAAGTTGGGTTGGTCCAAATAATTAGTAAAACCCGCCCAACCTACAACACAAACACCCCTGGACAGCCAAGCATATCCAACCCATTTATCCAAGAGAGCATGCAATACCCATGGAGTGGCCAAAAAATGCCACTGACATACATGGACCATCAACAATGTAAGGGCATTCGGTATGCATGAATATCTCTACCTCTTCACTTTCGTCTTTATCCTCTCTGTTTCCTTTTGAGCGAGGGATATACTTCAGTTATTTATTACTTTCTAGTTTCATACATTATACCACATTGTTTGCCTCTCTTATTCCCAGTAGTTCAATTTTCACAAACCCATTGGTCTTATTACACAATCACCCACCCAAAATATTTTATTTCGATATGTTCTAAAGAGAGCAAATAAAAATTCTATAGTGATCTTGCAAACAGAAACTAATTTAACCAAACAAATGATATTGATTGATATGAGATAAACTACATCGCCCACATCCATTAAAACGACAGAATTTAAAAGAATGAAAAGCATCAAACTTACCACCAGGAGCTTTGATTTGTTATTCCACCCACTTTGAAGAGTCATCTGGGTCAGTTTCAGACCCAATAACTGTTTCAAAAATTGCTTACTAGTTCAGTTCGAAATGTTCAATTTACAAACTGAAACATGGGCTAATACTAACAATTTTTAAAGAATTGACTATTTTGTGTACTTTTCCCATAAATTCTAAAAGCTCATTGTTAGCTTCTCCTCGGGCTGTAAGTGCAGCTACAGCAACTCTAACATCATCAGCATTTACTCCTGAAATTAGTTCAGAAACAAGGTTCTTAGCAAAGAACATAAATAGTTCTCTTGTACATTTTTCAATATAACATAGAATAATGTCAAAATTCAAACAAGCATCTATAAAACAGGCAGATCTATTATGAGAGAATCAATCAAGCAATAGTAGCAAATTTTTTTGCACATTCCAAAACCCAATTGGGGTACTTTTGCTGTTAAAAATGTATTAAATGGTCTTTCCTATTTGAAACAGTGCAACTTCATTGACAGGAAGTTGTTTTGTAGCCATGTCAAATTTTGTCGAAGATATACCGAGGCTAAAAAGATTTTATTTATTATATTTGGTTCCGTAAAAAATCATATTTTGACCTTCTTAAGGCTAGCTAGTACAAGTATTAAGATAGCAAATAACATATGAAAAAAAATTGAAAAATTTGTAAGGAGTAGATACACTCTTGAGATGCACGAAATTCCGCCATTACAATAACTTAGATGAAGAAATAAAAGATACCAGCCACACACACTCATGGTTTTCAAATCAAGTGCACCACTCATTCACATCTGAAGAAGTTTTTTAATTATTTGTTCTTAAAGAAACTGAACAATTATATTAATATATATGAAGAATATTGAATCCTCCATAAAAGGAAAACAATCTCTGAAATTAGGAAGAAAAATCACCTAATAGCAATCTAATCAAATCCCCTAATTTAAGCAAATCAATCAACTAATTATAGAAACATTTAATCAGCAAATAACATCATAATCTTGCATCACTCCCCCTCAAGCTGGTGAGTGGATGTCTTCCATTCCCAGCTTGCCAGTGATCTCTTGAAACCTCAAAGTAGCTAATTCTTTGGTTAAAACATCTGCCAGTTGATCACCTAATGCCACGTAGGGAATGGTGATGAGTCCAGTGTCAATCTTTTCTTTAATGAAGTGTCGTCCACCTCCACGTGCCTTGTTCGATCGTGTTGGACTGGGTTGTGAGCTATATTGATAGCTGATTTGTTATCGCAGTATAGCTTCATTGATCCACTGCCCTTAACTATTAAATCTTTTAAGATTATTCTAATCCAAAGAAGTTTACAAATCCCAAGGGCCATAGCACGAAATTCTGCTTCGTCACTTGATCTGGCTGCAACATTTTGTTTCTTGCTCCTCCAAGCAACCAAATTTCCTCTTATAAAAGTACAATAGCCTGTAGTTGACCTTCTATCTGTAAGGGATCCTGCATAATCAACATCGGTGTATGCTTCTATTGTTAGGTCACCTTGCCTTTTGAACATAATTCTTTTTCTTGGAGTTGACTTTAAGTGCTGGAGAATCCTTTGAACTGCATGAAGATGCTTTTTCTTAGGATTGTGCATGAACACTCATAGCATAAGCAATGTTTGGCCTGGTGTGTGAGAGATAAATCAATTTCCCCACTAGCCTCTGGTAGTGTCCTTTATCAACAGCTACTCCCTCATTTTCTTGACCTATTCAGTGATTTAGGTCAATAAGAGTGCTCAAAGGTTTGCACCCAAGAGTACCCGTCACCTCAAGTAGATCAAGGATATACTTTCTTTGGGATATAAATATCCCTTGTTTGGAG
Organism: Paulownia fortunei; assembly: GCA_019321725.1. Taxonomy (NCBI): domain Eukaryota; kingdom Viridiplantae; phylum Streptophyta; class Magnoliopsida; order Lamiales; family Paulowniaceae; genus Paulownia; species Paulownia fortunei. The sequence goes on along the minus strand of CM033118.1, from coordinate 3,985,633 downwards.
TATGCCATTTCAATCCCAAGGAAGTACCTTGGCTTACCAAGCTCTTTAATTTCAAACTCTCGAGCTAATTGTGTTCTCAACCTCATCTTCTCATCTTCATCACTCCCAGTAACGATGATATCATCCACATATACTAATAAGATCACAATCTTTCCATTACTCGAATGTTTTACAAATAAAGTGTGGTCACCATGACTCTGGTTGTAACCGAACTTCATCATAGCCTTAGTGAACTCCCAAACCAAGCTCTCGATGATTGTTTTAGCCCATACAAGGCTTTCTTCAGTTTACAAACCATATTAGGACCAAACTTTTTATCAAACCCCGGCGGTGGCTCCATATACACCTCTTATTCTAAAGCCCCATGAAGAAATGCATTCTTTACATCATATTGTTGGATCTCCCATTCAAAGTGAACTGCTAGAGCTAAGAGAGTTCTTACTGTGTTCCTCTTTGTCACTGGTGCAAAGGTCTCTAGGTAGTCCATCCCATAATTTTGTGTGTAGCCTTTTGCAATCAATGTAGCCTTATATCTTTCAATAATTCCATCTACTTTAAATTTCACAGTGTAGACCCATTTACAACCAACTATTCGCTTTTCATCAGGGGGCGCAACAATATCCCAAATCTCATTTTTTTTCCAAGGCTCTCATCTCCTTCTTCATCACATATGTCCAGATCCTATCTTTTAAAGCATCATTTATTGTTCTAGGTATTACGGTTGAGTTCAAGGTGGATAGGCAACTTTTATGTTGAGAGGATAGTCTGTGTGAGGAGATAAAATTAGTTATGGGATTTGGGTACACTTTCTTGTTCCTTTTTTCCAGGCAAAGGAAGGTCAAGGTTATAATTTGGGTGGTTACCACAAGACACATCATTGTTAGTTTCAAAAACAAGCAAGTTCAAATTTAAAGTGTTTTCATTACCTGTGCTCGGAGTTGGCTCTTGGATTTGCTTTCATACTTGTGAAGGTCGCACTCTTCTTGAATACTGTTTTAGTGGTTTCAATAAAGGGTCACCTGAATTTTGGTTCTCAGAGTGGGGTTGGCAATATCGGCACTAACAGATTCAGTAGAAACTTCACTGGCAGTCATAGACTCAATCTCGGGAGTGACATTTGCTGCCTCTTTAATGGTTGTTGGGTTTATAACATCGGTGGAGTTTTGTGAGGCTAAGGATGATGGATTATCAAGAAGGTTTGTATTTATTTCCAGAAAGGATATTGAACCTGAGCACACATCTTCTTCTTTGGATTGCTCCCCCTGAAGATGAGTAGGAAGAGACTTGTTGAATGTGACATCAAGGGAAACAAATGTTCGCCTACTGGAAGGATCATAGCATTTGTAACCTTTCTGTGCGGCAAAATATCCAATAAACATGCACTTTTTTGCTCGGAATCCATTTTAGATCTTTGATTTTTATGGACATATAAAAAGATAGTGCATCCAAATACTTTTGGGGACAGATTACGAATAGATTCAGTCTCTGGAAAGTGTTTGGACAATATGTTTATAGGACTATGATTTTCTAGGACTCTAGATGGAAGATGATTTATGAGGTTAGAACCGCTTCTCCCCATAAAGACTTTGGAGCATTGGACTGAAATAAAAGAGCATGAGTGACTTCCAAAAGATAATGATTTTTTTCTTTCGGTGACACCATTCTGTTGTGGTGTTTCGACACATGACGACTCATGAATAATACCTTCCTTTTCGAAGAATGAGGAAAGCATCTGATTGAAATAATCTTTTGCATTATCATATCGAAATCTTTTTATCTTTTCCCCAAACTAAGTATGAATTATTTTTTGAAACCGGGAAAGCAATAAACTAACTTCAAATTTGTCTTTCATTAAAAATAACCAAGTAGGACGAGTGCAGTCATCAATAAAAATAACAAACCATCTTTGCCCCATAAATGTCAGGAATTTTTTAAGGTCCTCATACATCAGAATGTATCAAAGAAAAAAGTTTGGTGCATTTTATTGATTTTATTGGAAATGAAGTACGACAATATTTTGCAAACTGACAAATGTCACATTGAAAATCATAAACAACTACATTCTTAAACAAAGAAGGAAACATGTGTTTTAACAAAGAAAAAGGTGGATGACCAAGTCGAATGTGGTGTGCCGATATGACATTCTTATTTGATGCGATTAAAAAGGTTTGAGAGATGGTGGATTGGTTTCCCTTTGTTTTACTGCCTCCCAGATCCCCAAGGTAGTAGACGCCATCATGTTCTCTAGCAAATCCAATCGTCTTCCCCGATGTTCGATCCTAAAAAACACAATGAGAATCAAAAAAGGTTATTTTGCAATTGAGTTCTTTGGTGATTTTGTAAACAAAAATAAGGTTGGTTAAAAGTTTTGGGATATGAATGACATTTTTCAAGGATATTGATGAGGTTAGATAAAGGCTTCCTTGACCAGCAAATGTCAGTGATTTTTTAATTTCCTAAAGTGGGTTTATATGAATCAAAGAAAGTGTTATTATGAGTCATATGGTCAATTGCCCCAGAATTTACGACCCATCTATCCAATTATTTAATATTTGATGTTTTAAAAGAGTCGGTCATGAGACACATACCAATTTTGGCAAGAGAACAAGAACCTAATGATTTCTCAAGAGAGTTAAAGAAGTCTCATCAATCTTTCAATGTCTCCTACGTCGAATTCTATGGACTCTTCCTTGTCCAATTTTGTAGCTTCAACTGGTGTTTCCTCTTTATTTACCATATTAGCTTGATTTGGGCTTGTCCTTTAAATCCTCCAGTTCGTGCCAAAACTTGCGTCTTGCCATGCAATTTAAAATAATTGTCACGTGTGTGACGTGGTTTTAGCAATGGGTATACCATAGTTTATCTTTATTGGATGGTTTCTTTAACTCAGCAGGGCGTTGATTATCATTCCCTTTATTCCCTTTATTCCCTCCTAGTCTATGAGAGACCATTGTAAGAGTTTTTTGTGCACGAGGTTCCAACATGACACTTCGCCTGCTTTCTTCAGCACGAACAATTGAAAAAATCTCAGAGAGAGTTGGTGTGGGATCCTTACCAAGGATCTGAACTCTGTTTTGGTCATATTCTGCATTTAATCCTGAGAGAAATATGAATACTCGATCATTCTCAAGAAGTTCCTGAACAACACTAACATCATGGTTGCACTTCAACTGCAGGTCTCGATTATGATCCATTTCCAACCATAGTCTTGTCATCCTATTGTAATAATATGTAATAGACATGTTCCCTTACTTAGTAGAGCCAACTTGAATCTTCATATCGTAAATCAAAGTTGCATCTTTCTTCTTAGAATAGATTTGTTGCAGATTCTCCCACATAGCTCTTACGGTGGTAAGGAACATTAGATTCTTACTAATCTCTTGTTTCATGGAATTTCATAACCATGACATGATCATTGAATCTTCTTCCTCCCATGCTTTAAATCCTGGATCTTCCTCATTCAGGCCTTCATCGGTGAGATGACCTATCTTGCCACGTCCTTTAAGAAACGTGAGAACCACCTAACTCCATTATAGATAGTTTGTTCCATCAAAGCGGTATAGTGGATTCATATTCTGGAAATCATTCCTAGTTCCTATTGTGGTGAATGTCGTTGATGTATTCAAAGATTCACACAGAGCAGGCCAAGTGGTATTGGTAGAAGCAGAAGACGTATTTTCAAGAAGGAAGTAATAAAAAGTACTGCAATGAAGGCAGAACAGTGATGATTAAGGCCAGAAAATAGAAAAGAAATCCCTAAGAAAGGGACTTTCATACATGAAGAAGTTTTTTAATTACTTTTTCTTAAAGAAACTGAACAATTACATCAGTATATATAGAGAATATTGAATCCTCCATAAAAGGAAAACAATCTCTAAAATTAGGAAACTAACTAATAAAGAGAAATCACATAATAGCAATCTAATCGAATCCCCTAAATTAAGCAAATCAATCAACTAATTATAGAAACATTTAATCAGCAAATAACACCATAATCTTTCATCAACATCATATAGATTTGTGTTTCTTTCTATAAGCTACAAAATTAGAAGGATTTGGGATTCACTTATCAACTCTAGAAAGATGTCATACAAATGTCAGCTTGCAGGTTTAGCCAATGTATAGTTCTAATACATTACCGTATAAGCATTTCAACACAAACGATATATTCGATCTACATCATAAGTCAATTTTGAAAAACTACTTTGAAAAGGTATTCTACCACAAGCTTGTTAAGGTGTTGCTAGTAATTAAGAATATTTAACAGGAGCACCTCATGCAACTTAAGATAAGGGTCATGAAATCATATAGAATAATCCCCTTCTGTTGACTAGAATTTTAAGACTATAATGCAACAAAAATGCATGTCAAACATTGTAGCATTAGGAAACATGAACCATGGGATTACTTGTGATTGCCAAGCGTTGTGCACGGCCTTCCACTTCTATGGCCACTTGAACAAGGCCTCCTTCCAATTGTGAGATGCAGGGTGGGACAGGAGCATCCTACAGGATATGGCAAAGATCAAATAATAACCTACCAAAACAATTATCTAATGGGGGAGAAAACTTCAAAGATATATGATTCCAAAAAGTATAGTGTAGCAACAACACGCAGAAAAAATATGTTGAACAGTTATGCCAAATATATAACAGATTAAACAAAAGAATGACAATTGGCAAGGATTGAAGATTCGCCACAGAACTGCAATCCTCGAAATCTTAGACTATTTGAATTCCATCTTATGTATCTGACAGATTAATAAAAAGAGACTTACAGGAATGAATGGTTCAAGAGCTTAATATTCCTTACCTGTGGATTGGTTTCAGCAGCAAATGTACTGAGCGCACCATCAACAACATAGATGAAAGAAACAGATTCCAGGTCTTCTTTTGCACGATAGCAAACAAAAAGCTCACAACCCACACAATTCGTTCGATACTGCTTCTCCAACTTCCCTTCACCACTGGATTAAAAAGACACCATAATAAAGATGAACATAGTGACATTTAGATCATATATTATTTAGGATGAACTCACAAATTTTTCCTATGAGTATTATAGATAATGCTATCTTTCTATTAATTGTTCATATCATGATGCAAGACATAACTACTGATTGTTAATTATATAGGACAAAAAAGTTCACAGATTTAGTAGGTCATATATTTGATCAGAAGTTCCAGTTAAGGACTTCAATCCTAAAAAATTAATCTATTTGGGGTATTTCATAGTTCGGTGTTTAACACAAGACACCATACAAATTGGTTCATCCACTTATGCTTTTGTTCAAATTGATATAGAATGGTAACCAAATACCATAAAAAAAGTTATTACATTGGTTGTTTGCATAGATTTAAGAAAAAAATCTTCACTAAAACAGCACAAGTTTTTTTTTTTTTCCTGATTTTTTTGTACTCCAAAGCTGAATTTAGTAATGGCGTAACATAACCTTTTATCTCCTGGCATCATTAGTTACAGGTTTTATTCCATTCAAGGTAAAGAAATACAGCTTTAAGATGTGGGTTTTTTTGTTTCTAAGCATCATCAGGTGCCTGTTAAAGACAATGAAAAGACAGCTATACAATTTACTAACAGTTCAATTCTTTCCAAAATTCACGTATATCTAACATAGAGATAAACCAATATGAAGAATATTGTTATGTTAAATTATCCTTTTTCCTCCTTTTTGCCTCAATTTGTTATTAACCATTGCTAGTAAAATGCACTAAGGCATCGCAATAACAATGAAAATGCACAAGATAATACTTTACAACATTAGCATGATAAAGCATAGCTAACAGAAATTTACCGCTTTAGGAGGACCTTTCCTCCTTCGCTAGTGTTCAGCCTTGTCTGTTTTTCTTTTGGGCATTTTCTGCAATTGTGTATCTAGAAAATACTTTAGTGTGTAGAAACCTAACCTTTCCTTTAGTATTCCAATGGAGCTAAAATTGAGTCATGACATTTTTAAAGCAAGAAAAGCAAAGGGTAAACATAAAACATTTAAAAAATTGATATGATCCAGTGACAGCAATTAACATCTGTAACAACCTAAAGACAAGTCTGGGTCACAGTATTCAATTAAAAGTGAATTACATTAGAATTGCACACAAGCAACTACAATATCAAGGATGTGTTGAGCTGAAGTACCGATGCATGTAATTAATTTTGTTTCTCTCATAAGTAATCACTCTAACTCTTCTAATTAATAAGGAAGTCAAGATAGCACAACAAATCTTGTTTCTCCCGACTGCAAGCTTACTCTACCACTAGGATGGGTTTAAGAGGAATGCATGCAGATGTTCAATTAGAAGCCTCTTGACTATATTAAGTATGTCCGAATCATTCCAGTTGTTAATAAGAAAATTTGGCAGTAAGATTATATCAATAATTCCAAACTGAAAGATATGAAGACAGGTCTCACTCTGTGAGTGTAAGATTATTTACTATTGCTTCTTGCATTTTCTATCAAATAGGCGTTATCTCACATGCAAGCAAAACTGAAAGTTAGTTAATTATTTGGATATTAGTAAATCAGCAATTCTAAGCAATACCCCATTTAACCACTCGATTTAAATTTCCACAGAAAGAAATGTAAACTTGGATGAATAAATAAGCAAAATAATGAATAACTGCAATGTCATTATCTTTCTACAGACTAGTGATTACTCAGATGTACCATATATTTTAGCCGCCTTTAGAAATTATTTATTTGCCAATTAATAACTCCTCTCGCATACCATCATCTCAAATATAATCAAATTCAGAAAATGTAAGTTGATAGCTCTAATCAAAGTAATAAGGATGAGAGAGAGAGAAAAAAATAATTACAAGTAATTATACAACTAAAATAACCTTATAATACCAATATTCCATTCTCATTTCTCTTTATTGCTTACAAATGCTTTTATTTCTGTTATAGTATTTTAATCAAAAATCAAGAAAACAATTGAAATGTAGAACTGCTTTTTACCATGTAGACACTAAAACCAAAAGGTAACAAATCACCTAATTATTTTTACACAAACAAAATGACAACCATCAACAATTATATTGAATATCAGCCTCAACTTTTTTCAATGTAGAAGTATACATAAGGACAGGTATTTTAGTGAAAAATGAGGAAAATGGAAAAGGTCAGAATGTCAGAAGAATAATAATGCCTGTCATGAGATTTTACAATTTTTTGTGGTGGAAAAAGAAATGTACAACACCACGACCTAATAAATTGTGTATAGGTATGTAGACATGCATGTGTACGTGTGTCTGTGTCCATGTAACTTGTCCTGTCTCGACATTGTTGTGTACTCTAGTGCTAATGATTTCACAATTACGATATCTTCCACAACTATTAAATTTGTGTCCGCCTGTACCCAGAACAGAAGTTGCAACTCTTCCTTTCAGAAACACATATTTGCAAATGCGTTTATTAATCATTTATGTCTCAATCCCAACCACAAACACAAACAGTAAACATGCCTTTTCTCATAAAAAAAAAAAAAAGAAAAACTGAGATCAGATGGAAACCTAACAATTTCTCATGGGGTAATCTGCACCTTCACAGATTCACCTCGCAATTCTGATTAAGCATACAGCAATTTAGTTCATTAATACAAAAAGATGTCGATCAAATGCCAAGAAGTTTTTCCAAATAATCTCCAAGAAAGAGTATATTCTGCAATGATTAAAAGATGCGCCATGAAATTCAACTAAGAATCCACCAATACCTTCAAGACAACAACTGAGTCCTAGAATCAGCCTCTAACAAAAATAAATAAATTCACAAATAATCAATTCAGAGCAGCAAAGGTACAATGCTATTGTTTAACATTCATCAAAATAATAATAATAAACTCATTGATGCACAACATATTAAATACAATTTTATTTCATAAATTTTCTATTAAATGGTATTTTGGTTTTTAAAATTATTTTATTCAATTCTTATCACTCATTTCTATTTACAA